>PVJO010002327.1:0-21829 GCA_004026905.1 Hystrix cristata
TTGGTTTTTTTTTTTTTTTTTTTTTTTTTTTTTTTTTTTTTTTTTTTGGTGGTGCCGGGGATCGAACTCAGGCCCTTGTGCTTGCAAGGCAAGCACTCTAATCACTGAGCTAAATCCCCAGCAGAAGTAACAATTTAGTAATAAATTTTACAAAAGTGACCACATAACATGATCATCTCAAGTACACAGTCAAGCTCAGGATGAAGATTTAGGGATGATAGTGAGTTTGAGTACTTTTTTTTGTGTGGGGGTGTTGGGGGGGGTCTGGGGATTGAACTCAGGGCCTTGTGCTTGCTACCACTGAGCTAAGTCCCCAGCCCCAAGGCGTGGTACTTTTCAAAATTAGAAAATTTGAATTCTGATCCCAGAGTTGTTCTGGTATTGTGCTGAGCAAATCATTCTACCTTAGCTTTAGGGCCTTCATCTCTAAGTAAGAAAATCCTAATTAGCAGGCTAAGTCTGCTGGGAATGTTAGTATTATTTTGCCTTTTACTTTATATGGTAGATGAAACTGAGGCTCTGGGAGCCTTATGACCTCTTGAACTTGATATGGCAAGTTAGTTCCATGCTATAGGCAACAACTCAGAAATAGCTATAATTATATGTAATTAGTATGTGTATAATATATAATTAATATGGTATAATAAAATCATTATACATGTTCTTTTTTTTATTCTTTAAGGATTTACCTTTAATTTCCTTTCATCTTTATAAGAACTTTCGAGGAAGGTAGGGCAACAATTATTATCATTATTTGTTTTATGAGGAAATTGAATCACAGAGATGTAAACTGACTTTAACTCTGACTTACTGATTTCTGTATGTTGAATTGTTGGTTGATGTCTGCTTCTGAGGCTCCTTTGGACATACTTCTGCTAGTTGTTACTTACTATAATTTTTTTTAAAAGGATATGTTTTCCTTTCTAGAGGGCACAAACTATTTTCATATATCTTGAATACCAGGTATCTAATTACATACGTAGTAAATAATTGTGGCGTAAAAGAATGGCCAAGATACTAGAATGAGTTAGTGGTAGAACTGGGGATCGGGATGTGTCTGTCTCTCTTTTCCTTCTTAGATAGGTAGTTTTTCACTATACCATGTTATGTGGCAGATGATTTTCATCAGTTTCTTCTTGAGATTTTTTTCTATTATTTAATTTCATTAATGTTGATTAAATGCTGTTAAGAGATAATCTTCTTTTAACTTACGGCAACTCAAGTGGGCAAGTGTAAGTATTTTCATTTGCAGGATGAAGAAACCCAGAAACCCAGAAAAGTTAGCGGGTTTTCATTAGTTAACTTCGTAGAACTGGGAAATTAAAAAGATGACTATTTCCTTTTGGTGTCATATTAATGGATCTAACTTGTTTCCAAAGCACATTCCACATAGTACACAAGCAGAACATTCAGAAGTAGGGATTAAGTGTCCCAAGTAGAGCCTATATTTTAACTACAGGTGTGGATATAGTATAATTTCTGTGTAGGTCTTTTAGTACATCATCAAGTAAAAGTAGGAATATATTTTATTCAGTCTTCCTTCTCCATCCTCTTCACCCCGCATTAAGAAATAGAAGAAACAAGGACTGGACAAATCCTCGGGGGTTGTTTGTACTAACTGACTGCTTTGCTGTAAAACATCTAGGTATCTGAGCTCATTTTAAATCCAGGATAAAACTTGTTTCTGAACTATTTGGGCTGGTGAGATCTCCTAGGAACAGTATTACACCTGCTGGGTACAGAGCTTTTACCATTGCTAGTTTTCATTTTCTGAGTGCCTAAAATGTGTCAGACATTAAATCAAATACTTATTTTTATTTAATCTAGGTAAGAATTTAGTGAGGTGTAGTTTATATTGTCATTTTGTGAGTGAAGTACCCTAGAAGAACATATTCAACTGTTGACTCAAGATTACATATTTAGTAAGTAGCAGGTCTATGATTTGAACTTGGGCCTGACTCATGTGAAGGTTTTTTTAAACTGTTAAGCCACATGACATGTCTACATTTCTTCCCACTTCACATAGTATGCCAAAGTCCCAAGTCTCTGTATTTCCATTTAAACAGAGATTTCCTGGCTGTGTATTGTGAGGCTCAAGTGAGAAGAGGGTACACAGGAAAGTACTTTGAATGGTATAAAGCACTTTGTTCTACAGACTGTGGGTATTTATTATTGAAGAGTAGGCATGCCTTGTCCCTGAGGCCATCTCCCACCCGAGTCCACATAAGTTCTACGCATTAGTCACTATTTTTGGCTTCCTTGTGAGTCTTTTTTTCCTCCTCCTTTTTTTCTTGGATCAAATTAACTTGTGACAGATGTTTGGAAAATCATCTTATCCTGTAATTCATATTTATAAATCCTGCTGCTGCAGTGTGGTCCCCATTTTCTCTCTTCAATGAAGCCAGAGAATAATCTGGGAACATGCCATGTTTCCTGTTAGGAATTTCAAGGCTTTTGTCTTCTTAGCACAATTTTTGAGCTTTTGAGATTTTTAATACTGGAACATTGAAAGCCAAGAATGGTTCTTTTCGTAGATGTTTTAGATTCTTGTGAGTAAACAGAAATAGAGCTTTAGATTCATCCTTAATGGGGAATTCAGAGAGTTTGAAAATTTTTTTAACTTAAAGTTATGAAAACTTGTTTTATTATTCTCTTTTAGAGTAGATTTGTAATGAAGGCATTCTTGAACTTCTTTTTTTTTTCTCCTCATAAGTAATTTTCAGTTAAACTGATCTACAAGCTGGGGTCCCATCCCGCAGTTCCTTTTCCTTCATCATGCTGATTAGCTCGTTTTCATTGTTGCCTCCTCCTCCTCCTCCTCACTTCTGACTTCTCTCACACTTACAGTAGTTTGTGTCTACATTTTGCTTCCCTTTAGAGCATATGCTCCTTTAGGACTGAGATTATATCTTACTCTCTTATTGTCCTAGGATTTAGTATTAACTTTGGTCAATGAATATTTTTAGTATGAGTGAACAAAGTCTACTGGGACCATATTGTTCCTGTCTCTGCTTTGCTGTAAAATAGACTTTCCACAGGGACGTCTACTTTAGCAGGGTCACTTTTGGTCCTCCCATCATGGAGTAGCACTGAACACACTTAGTCAGCTTTATACTTGGGAGTGTGTGATCGTTGTTGATTGTTTACTGATGGTACTTTAGAACAATGACTTGTGAACAAGAATCTCTTCATCCCCAATTGACTCAAATTAAAAAAAAAATAATTCAGGATCCCTACCTTTGCTTAATACTACTGTGCTCATTGCTCACTGTGTCTCACTGTTTTGAGAGGAAAAATAAGTATGAAACTCTGGCCAAAGTGGGGCGGGGGGAGTGTACATACTCAGCTCAGTGTCTAAGAAGAGGTCTCGCCTTCTCTCCTTAACAACTCAGCATCTGAGCTTCATCAGAACTTGAGGCGGAGGGTGTCCAAAGCTTGCTGATGCTTAACAGAGATACTTGTACAGTTTTTCTTGGTTTAAACTTGGCTAAGACTTGCAAGTGTATTAAGATCCATGAATATATATACATAGGATCACAGGCTGTCTCTTTATTCATCAGGTAGCTATTTTAGCAGTAGCCATACAAATAAATACATGTTTTAAATACGTATGTTCACTATATCTGAAAAATGTGTCCAAGAAGTAGGAAGACCGCCTCCCCCCATGCTGCTCTGTCTAATTATGCAAAGCTCACTTACAGTTTGAAGAGTAGCAACGTGCAGGACATTGTCAGGTCATGCTGGGGAAAGCTTTCAAGAGAAACTTTAAGCTATTGTCCTGGGGCTTCCATTGGACTTTTTTCTTCTCATTAGTGTATTGTATCTGGATATTTTAGATCTCTCCCAAGTCTGCATTCCCAGTCCAGATTTCCATATATCTGGACTTGTGTCCAGTGCTTGGATGTTTCAGACATACATTTATATAGCCCAAACTGGACTCAGTTCCCTTCCTTCTCTCAAAAAGCCTCCTTCTAGCCAGGCGTGGTAGTACATGCTTGTAACCCCAGCTGCTTAGTAGGCTGAGGTAGGAGGATTCAAGTTTAAGACCCAACTAAGTAACTTTGTAAGACCTCATTTCAAAATTTTAAAAAATGGGTGGTGGTGGATATAGCTCAGCGGTAGAATACTTGCCTAGTATGCATAAGGCCCTAGGTTCAATCTCCAGTACTTCCAAAAACAAACAAAATATCCTTTTTGCTGTTGTGTTCCTTCATTTAGTGAGAGGTGCCTTTTCTCAAGTCAAATCTGAGGAGTCATAGTGGACCCCTTTCTCTTTGAATCACTACTGATGGTGGCCATCAAATACCTACTACTTCACTGTTATTAATTTTTCTTTTTTTTTTTTTTTGGTATTAGAGATCGAACTCAGGGCCTTGCGTTTGCTAGGCAAGTGCTCTACTACTGAGCTAAATTCCCAAACACTTCATTATTTTTTGATATACCTAAAATGTTGATCTTGTCTCTCCTTTTTTTCAAATCAAGTCAGTAGCATTTGCCATTAATAATCAATAGCTTGAAAAGTCTTATTGTGACTTGATTTCTTATTTCTAAATATCACATACTTAACATTTTCTTATTATAAAATTTCTCCATGTCAGTATTTGGCCATTTCCGTAGGAAGGTTTTCTTTTTCTGTGACCTATCACCTAAGTGTAAGTGTAGCTTGAGTATCCCTCTTTCATTCTCCCGTAGCGCCGGCATTACATTTCCCCCATCACTACCCTTATTCTGTTATATTCTGATTGCCCATTTCTTCATCTGTCTTTCCTGCTAGACTGTTGTCTGCATGAAGGCAGAGGCAATACCTGTCTTTGCAATTTATTCCTAGTGCTTAGCACTATGCTTGTCATATAGTAATAATTCAATAAATCTTTGTTGAATGAGTGATTGAAACTTCTCTAGCAATAAATCATTAGAAGTTCCATTGGGATATACTACTTGGCTTTCATTTTTGGTATAGCTTGTTACTGAGAATTCTAGTTCTCGCTGTCTCAGTGGTGTTTCTGGATAGACACCTGTTGTTTCTAAATTACTACACTTTATATGGAACTCTTCGTTTTTTCGATCCAGGTTTGTTTTCCTATCCAATCTCCTACATCTTTATTAACTGTTATTCCATTTATACAGGACTTAAGTCATGTCAGTTTTTTGGGGGGCACGTGCTGAGGAGCAAACTCAGGGCCTTGTGCTTGCTAGGCAAACATTCTACCACTGAGCTAACCCAACCCCATGCCAGTTTTGATTGATGTCTGTCTTTTTATCTGCTCTATTCTGTCAGCTACTAGACCCGTTAGAGTTCTGCTTTGTACAATTCTGGTATCCATGGCTACTTTCATCTGCATTACTGCAATCGAAGCTCAGATTAGCATCCCCAAAGGTCTGGATTATTGCAGTAGTTTCCTGGCGGGCCTGTGGACTCCAGTCTCTGTATCTACTCTGTCATGGTTACCACTGCCTGATAAATCTTACTAAAGCTTACTTTCATTTTTTATTCCTTTACTTAAAAATTACATAAATTTGTGTTGTCCCCTAACCTGATTTCCTTCTGTCCATCAGCCCAAATTCAGTCTAGTACTTTTGGTTCTATCTCTGCTTGTCTCCCCTCTCTCTGTCTCTCTGCCCTTCCCTCAGTCCCTTTCTTCCTTCCTCCTTCTCTCCTCCATTCCTGTCTCTGCTGGTTTCTTCCTCCCTGCCAGCCTTTTCTTTATTACCATGACTGCTGTTGCAGTTTGAGCTCTCAGTACTCATAGTAATACGTGGATTTTTGTAATAGCCAACTAATTGGTATTTGGGCATTTTGCCTCCTGTAATCCATCATATTTGTCATTACTAAAGCAGCTTTCCTTACATACATCTCTGATCATTACTCTACGAGTCAGAAGCCCTTCATGAGTCTTTGTTGCCCATAAATTGTTTTCACTTTTTAGCACAGTATTCAAGGCTTTTTGTGCTCTGGACCTCCCAACCTACATGTTCAACTGTATCTCCAACTGCTTTCCTCTCCAGGGTTCCATATAATTTCCACGTCACTGAAGCCGAACAAATTGGGCCACTATTTAATTTTCTCTGAATGCAGCTTGTGTTCCCCTACTGTCATGCTTTGGCTAAAGGTGTTCAGTCTGTGTGGGACTTTCCTTCCCTGCCAGCAGCTTTTCAGTACTACCTAATCTGTCCTGAATACTGCCCACCTCTGCTGCTGTTGATGTTTCTGCTTCTCCTACATGGAATCTTTACTGTATCAGGACTCCTGTAGCTTTTAAAGAAATTTTTCTTATTGCACTTTTGCATTATTTACTTCCCTTAGAACTTGAGCTACATTGTGTACTTTATGGGGATATTAGCAGCATTGGCCTAACATCCTCCATGTATCAACTGTTCGGTAAACACTGACATGAATAAGTATATATAGTGCTGTTTGCTTTAGAATTAGTTATTCTGTCAAGCAAGTTATTTCTGTATGACTTCTGCTTTTTTCATGAAGTTAAAGAAAGTCTTGTGACAGTTTTATCAGCTAAAAACTCTTACGATGTATACTATCATGTTTTTAAAGGTGATTTTTCCTGGTATAGGGGTAAGCAAACTATAAATCAGCATATATTTTTGTACGTCCTGCGAGGTAAGAATGTTTTTTACAGCTTTAAAGAATTTGAAAAAAAAAATGTTTTTTTTTTTTTTTTTTTTTTTTGACGTATGGCTCACAAAGCCAAAAATATTATGTGGCCCTTTATGGAAAAAGGTTTGCTGACCACTGATGTAGAAAAACACCTGATTTGCCTGGGATTACTCTTGCTCATTGGATATGAGAATTTATCTGTTTCCCTGAATAGTTTAACAGGCACTCACCAGACCGGCGACTATTCTCTTCTTGAAAAAGAATTGTTAGGCTTGGCTGCAGAAGAATTTCGAGTGACACGTAAATCTTTTTTAGACTCTTTGGCACTTGGCATTATCTCACACAGATAACCAGATACAAAGGAGCCATTTCTTTCCATTATAATCTTTCATCCGAGCCCTGTTGGAATCATACATCTGGTGAAGTTAGATGTCATTCAGAACAAGGCTCTTAGCATATTTTAAGAACGTTAATTGCTAAGTGACTCTGAAGCAGAAGGGCTTAATAATGTCCTTAAGTTGCCTTAATGTACATGGACCCAGAATTTCAGACTTGGAAAAGGTCTGAAAGATCATCTAGTATAGTATGGTTGTTGAGAATTTAGGCTGTGGAGCCAGACTGTATGGCTCTTCTGCTTAATCCTCTCTGTGTCTCAGTTTCCTTACCTTTAAAATGAAGATAATAACAGTTCCTATTCACAGGATTTTGTGAGTATTAAATATGTTAACATTTAATATAGTAACATTTAAACATTAACATATGAAACACAATACTGCCTGGCGCACTGCAGACGCTCATAAACACTCATTTTTTTACTGTTGTTTTTAGTAGTAGTAGTCTCATTTTATAGTTAAAGAAAGGTTTTCCTTATGTATGTGACAAGCAAAATGGATTAAAACCTAGTGTCCAGGCATTCAGTTGCACACAGTTTCTCTGTTACAGTGTGTTGCTTTTCGTTGTACTTTAGCAGATGTGGATGATTTTGTAGATAGTCAGAAAAATGTTTGGCAGCTTCTTGCATGAAATTAAAAAAGCTAGGTGGATATGGTGATATACCCATGTGATCCCAGCTTCTCCAAAGATTCAGGCAGGAGGATCACAAGTTCAAGCCCAGCCTGGGCACCCTAGTGAGAACCTGTCTCAAAAGTAAAAAATAAAAAGGGCTGGGGCTATAGCCCAGTGGTAGAGCACCCCTGGGTTTGATCCTCAGTACCGAAGGGAAAAAGAAAAGGAAAGATAATTAGGACATCATTAATCATTTCGCTTGAGAATCATAAAATCTATTTCTAGTGTCATTATTTGAATTTTGTAGCTAATTAATAGGACTATCTCCTGTCTGTCTTCTTTCTCTTCATGTGCCCTCACAATATGGAGATTATTTTGTAGCCATCTCTTTTTTTAAATTGAGGTAAAATTAATACAATTTAAACTAACCATTTTACAGTGTACAGTGTAGTGACATTAGGTACGTTCAGAACATCATATAAATCCTGCCTGTCAGGTTGCAAAACATTTTTATCACCTTAAAAATTTGTACCCATCAGTAATCACTTTCCATTTTGCCCTCCTCCAGCCGCCCTGACAAACACCAATCTACTTTCAATCTCTATGGGCTTATGCATTCTAGATATTTCATCTAAATGAAATCATATAATATGCAGTCTTTTGTATCTAGTTTGTTTCACTCAGCATCATGTTTTTGTATCTACATATAGTATGTACCAGTATTTCATTCCTTTTTGGAGCTAAGTAATATTCCAGAATATATATATATATACATATATGGCATGCTTTGTTTATCCATTCATTCATTGATGAACATTTGAGTTTTCTACTTTTTGACTATTTGTGAAAAGTGCTGTTGTGAACATTTGTGCAAGTATTTCTTTGAGGGCTTATTTTTAGTTTTTTTAGGTATGAGTAAAATTCGTATGTCTTGTTGTAATTCCATATTTTGACTTTTTGAGGATTTGCCAACCTGTTCCACAGTGGCTGACCATTTTACATTCCTCACAGCAAATGCATGAAGGTTCTAATTTTTCCACATCCTTGCCAACATACGTTTTCTGTTTATTATTTTCAAAATTATAGTCATCCTAGTGATATGAAGTAATATTTCATTGTGGTTTTCATTTACATTTTTCTAACAACTAAGGATGTAGAGCATCTTTTCATGAGCTTGGTGACTATTTGTATACTTTCTTAGGAGAAATGTCTTCTCCTTTTCCTTGCTCATTTTCGAATTAGGTTGTTTTTCTTTCTGTTGTTAAATTGTAACAACAGATACACTTTATAGTTTTGAGTGTTAGACTTTTATCAGATATATGACTTAAATGAAACATTTTCTCCTATTCTATTATGGGTTTTTCCATTTTCTTTATAGTGACCTTTGATGCATGGAAGTTTTTAATTTTAGTGAATTCTAGTCTCTCTTTTCCTTTGTTGCTCATGCTTTTGGTATCATACCTAAAAATCAACTGGTGCATTGGAGTTTATGTAGATTCATCCTTGTGTTTTCCTCTAACAGTTTTATAGGTTTTTGTTTTTTTTTTTAGTTTGATGGTCTTTAATTCATTTTGATGTCTTTAGTTCATTTTTGTGGATATTTTATCCTACAGTGTTAGGGACAGGATCAAACTCATTCTTTTTGCATGTCTATTCAGTTGTCTCAGCACCATTTATTGAAAAGACTTATTTCTTTATTAAATAGTCTTCCCACATTCATTGAAAACCACTTGATCATAGATCTATGGACTTATCTCTGGATTCTCAATTTTATTTTATTGTATGTATTTTATGGTATTTTATTTGTATGCTTGTCCTTATATCCAGTACCATTTTGTTTTGATTATATTTTGCTTTGTAGTAAGTTTTGAATCTTTGTTCTCTTTTTCAGTATTATTTTTGCTATTTGTCAGCCCCTTCCAATTACATGTGAATTTGAAAATTGGCATTTCCATTTCCATAGAAAAAGCTATTAGAAGTTTGATAGAGGTGGCATTGAACTTACAGATTGCTTTGGTGGTGTTGCCATTTTGACCATATTAACTCTTAAGTCCATGAACATGGGACATTGTTCCATTTATTTTGTGCATACATACTTTAATTGTTATTGTTAGAACTTGTAGTGTGATACTGAATAGTAGTGGTTAAAGGTAGTCACCCTTGCCTTGTTCTTGATCTCAGAGAGAAGAATTTGGTTTTTTACCATTGACTAGGATGTTGACTTGTGTTTTTTTATAGGTGTTTTTTTTTATCATGTCTATGAAATGTCCTATTACTAGTTTGCTTTATTTTTTAATTTAATGGGAAAGGGTGTTAGATTTGACAAATGCTTTTTCTGCCTTAGTTGAGATGATCATATGTTTTGTGGTATATTACATTCAATGATTTTTATATATTAAACCATCTTTGCATACCCTACATAAATTCTACCTGTTCCTGGCATGTAATATTTCAAGAAAAATTTTAAGTTGTGATAACTCATACATAACATAAAATTTAGCCTGTTAACCAGGCTTGGTGGTGCACACACCTGTAATCCAAGCATTCTGGGAGGCTGAGGCAGGAGGATTGTGAGTTTGAGCCCAGTCTGGGCAACTTAGCAAGAACCTGTCTCAAAGATTATAGAGGGCTGAGAATAGCTCAGTGAGAAGGCCCTGGATTCAATCCCAGTACTACACAAACAAAAATGAAAACAAAACAAAATAACAAAAACAACAACCCTGTTAACCATTTTATATATACAGTTTAATGGCAGTAAGTACATTTACGTTGTAGTGCAAGTATCACCACTGTTTCATCTTGCAGAACTTTTTCATCTTACAAAGCTGAAATTCTGTATCATTTTTTTAAACAAATACATCTCATTCCCTTTCCTGAGGAACTTTGTCAATTCTATACTCTGAAAATTAGTAAAAAAAAAAAAAAAAAATTAGATCTAGATCTGCCTTTCCTGTGAAAAAGACTCTTATTTGTAGGTTATGAAGCAGTCCCACTTGTTTTTCTTTTTCTCCAATTTTTTAAATTTAGTGGTACATTTTAGATACACATAATGATCACATTCATCATAGGGAATTTATACCTGTACATGATATATCTTGCTTCTTTTTTTTCCTGTTTCCCTCTCCTTCCTTTAACCTCTCTTCCCCTTCTTATTTACAAAAGCTTTGTTTCCACTTTTTCCTCCTATTCTTTTTTTCTTTTTCCTCCCTCCTTTCCTTTCCTCCTCCCCCTGTCTTGTTCCCCTTCCCATTTGAATAATTTCTTCCCTTTTTCCAATAAATATTTTACATTTTGGTTCTTATTTACACTTTCAGTTTCTCACACCCAGAAAACAATGCAATATTTAAATACGTGTCTGATTTATTTCGCTTAAGTCTATGGTCTCAAGGTGCATCCATTTACCTAGAAATGTCTCAAGCGTATCCTTCTTTATGGCAGAGCAGTACACTACTGTATAAAAACACCACATCTTCTTTATCCATTCATCGGTTGATGGGCATTTGGGCTTTTTCCAAGATTTAGCTATTACAGACTGTGTTGCTATAAACGTGGGTATGCGTATATTGCTGTGATATGATGCTTTGAATTCTTTTCAGAAGATACCAAGAAGAGGAATAGCTGGGTCAAATGGAACTTCTATTTTTAGTTTTTTGAGAAATCTCCACACTGATTTCCACAGTGGTTGCACCAGTCTACACTCCCACCAACAGTGGAGAAGGGCTCCTTTTCTCCCACACCTCTGCCAGCATTTGTTATTGGTTGATTTCTTGTTAATAGTCATTCTTTCTGGAGTGAGGTGGAATCTCAGTGTTGTTTTAATTTGCATCTCTTGAATGACCAGTGATTTCGAACAGTTTCTCATTATTTGCCATTTGTACTTCTTCATCTGAGAAATGTCTGTTCATTTCAGATGCTCATTTTTGAATTGAGTCTTTAAATTTGAGGTGTCTGATTTTTTTTTTGAGTTCTTTATATATTCTAGATATTAGTTCTTTGAGGAACAGCTGGCAAAATTTTTTTCCCACTCTGTGTGTTGTCTCTTCATTCTGTTGGTGATTTCTTTTGCTGTGCAAGAACTTTTTAATAAGATGAAATCCCAGTTGTTGATTCTTTGTAATATTTCCTGGGCATTTGGGGTTTTGTTCATAAAGTCTTTGCCTACACCTATGTCTTCAAGAGTTCTACCTATCCTGTCTTCTAGCGAATTTAGTGTTTCTGTTTTAATATTTTAGATCTTTGATCCATTTTGATTTTAGTTTAGTGCATTGTGTACGATATGGGTCTAATTTTAATCTTTAGCATGTGGAAAGTCAGTTTTTCCAGCACCATTTATTAAAGAGGCTATCTTTCTTCTAGTGGAGGTGTTTGGCCTCCTTGTCAAAGATAACTTGGCTGGACATGTTTGGAGTTGTTTCTGCATCTTCTAATCTGTTCCATAGATTCTTGGGTCTGGTTTTGTTTTGTTTTGTTTTGTTTTGTTTTTGCCAGTACCATGCTGTTTTTATCACAGTAGCTTTGTAATATAATTTCAGGTCAGGGATTGTGATCTCCCCGGCTTTTTCTTTGTTGTCCAGAATTGCTTTTGCTATTCTAGGTCCCCTCTGGTTCCAAATGAATTTTAGGATTGTTTTCTGTAATTCTGTGAGGGATGCTATTGGTATTTTGATCATGATTGTGTTAAATCTGTTTAAGAATTTTGGAAGTATGGCCATTGTCACTATATTGGTTCTTCCTACCCAAGAACAAGGGATATCTTTCTATTTCCCAATACCCTCTTCAATCTCCTTTTTCAGAGTATTGTACTTTTCAATTTATAGGTCTTTTACTTCCTTTGTTAGATTGATTCCTAGGTACTTCATATTTTTTGGATGGTATTATGAAAGGCATTGTTTCCCTAATTTCTCCCTCAGTAAACTTTTATTTTTTGTACAGGAATGCTATTGCTTTTGAGTGTTGACTTTGTATCCAGCTTTGGTACTGAATTTGGTTACTAAATCTAGCAGTCTTTTGGTGGGGTTTTTAGGATCGTCTATATGGAATATCATGTCATCTGTAAATAATGACAATTTAACCTCTTCTTTTCCTCCTTATTCTTTTTATTTCTTTCTCTAGTCTAATTGCTCTGGCTAATGTTTCCAGAACTATAAAAGTGGTGATAATGGACATTCTTGAATAAGAGTGGTAAAAGTGGACATCCTTGTCTTGTTCCTGATTTTAGAGTGAAAGCTTCCAGTTTTTGTCCATTTAGTATGATATTGGCTGTTGGTTTGTCATAGATGGCATTTATCAGATTGAGATAAAGACCATCTATTCCAATTTTGTGTAGGTTTTTTTTTTATCATGAATAGGTGTTGGAGTGTGTTGAATGCTTTTTTGCATATATTGAGGTGATCTTATGGCTTTTGTCCTTGGCTCTGTTGATATGGTGTATCACATTTATTGATTTGTGTATGTGGAACCATCCCTGCATCCCTGGGATGAATCCTACTTGGCCGTAGTGTATAATCTTCTTGATGATTTGCTGCATTCTGTTGGCCGGTATGTTACTGAGGATTTTGCATCTATGTTTATTAAGGAGATTGGCCTGTAGTTCTGTTTTTTGGTTGGGTCCTTCTCTAGTTTTGGTATCAGGATAATGCTTGCTTCCAGGAATAAATTTGGGAGTATTGGTTCCCTTTCAATTTCATTAAAGAGTTTGAGGAGTAGCTGCATTAGATTGTCTCTAAATTTCTTGTAGAATTCAGCAGTGAATCTAGCAGGACCTGGGCTTTTCTTTGTTGGTAGGTTTTTAATTACATCTTCAATTTCCTTGGCTGATACTGGGTTTTTAGAATCTTTATATCTCCTTGATCCAGCTTTGGTAATTCATATGTATCTAGAAATCTGTCCATTTTTTCTGTTTTCTCCATCTTTTTAGAATTAAAGGTTCTCAGAGTAGGTGTTGATGATCTTTTGGGTTTCTGCAGGATCTGTTGTGATTTCAGCCTTTTCATTCCTAATTGCCTGGATTTGAGCCTTTTCTTTCCTTTTTTTGATAAGGTTCGCTAAAGGTTTGTCATTTTATTTAGTCTTTCAAAGAACCAGCTCTTTGATTCATTGATTCTTTGTATTATTTTCCTAGTCTCAATTGCATTAATTTCTGCTCTGATCTTTATAAATTCTTCCCTCATATGCACTTTGAGTTTAACCTGTTCTTCTTTTTCTAGAAGTTTGAGGTTCAACATTAGGTTGTTTGTTTGAGCTCGCTCTGTTTTTCTGATATGGGAGTTCACTGCTATAAATTGCCCTCATAGGACTGCTTTCATTGTATCCCCTAAGATTTGATATGTTGTACTGGCATTATTGTTTAATTTTAAAAGAAACTGTGTAATTCTTTAATTTTGTCTGTGACTCATTGGTTGTTCAGGAGAGTGTTATTTAATTTCCATGTGTTTATGAAATTTTGTGGTTTCTCTTGCCATTGACTTCCAATTTAATTGCACTATGGTCTGATAATATGTGTGGGAAAATTTCAATTCCTTTGTATTAAGTATGTTCTGTGAGTTAGTATATGGTCTGTTTTGGAGAAAGTCCTGTCTGTAGCTGAGAAGAATGTATATTCTGGTGTTGTGGGGTGGAGCACTGTCAAGACATCTATTACATCCATTTGTTCAAAAGTTTGGCTCAGTTCTGATATTTCTCTCTTGATATTTTGTCTAATTGATCTATTTGTGGCAGCGGTATGTTGACATACCCCATTACAATTGTATTAGTGCTTATTTGGTTTTTCCTATCCATTAATATTTATTTTATATAGTTGAGTGTGTCAGTATGTGGTGCATATATATTTATGATTGTTATCTTTTCCTCTTGGATTGTTTCCTTTATAACAATGTAGTGACCTTCTTTGTCTCTCTTAATCAGTCTTGGCTTGAAATCCACTTTGTCTGCAAACAGGATAGATACCCCTGCTTTTTTCCAGGTTCCTGTTGCATGGAATACTGTTTTTCATCCTTTGACTTTTAATCTATGACTTTGTTTTTGAATTAAATGTGTTTCTTGTGTGCAGCATATTGTTAGATCTTGTTTCTTGATCCATTCTGCCTGTGTCTTTTGATCTGTTAATTGAGACCATTTACATTGGTGGTTATACCTGGTATGTATTGACTTACCCTTGTCATATTATTTTCCTTTTGTTGTTGTTTTTTTTTTAATCATTAATTACTCATGCTTCTCTCCTCCTGGTCCCTGGCTTCAGAAGAATTTTCTGTTCTTCTAACATTGTTTCTTTAAATTTGTCTATCCTAGGTACCTCATATAAATGGTACCTCATATAAATGGTACCTCATATAAATGGTACCTCATATAAATGTAATTGTATAGTATTTGTCGTTTGACTTATTTCACTTAACATAATATCCTCAGTGTTCATCTGTCTTGTAGCATATGCTGTTATTTAGTCTTTCTAAGGCTAAATTGCATTAATAGGCCACTTTTTGGGGGGATGGGTGCTGGAGCTCGAACTCAAGGCCTTGTGCTTGTTTAAATAAGCACTGTACCATTGAGCTAAATCCCCAACCCCTAATAAGCCACATTTTGTTTATTCATTTGTCTGTGAGCAGTTGGTTTGCTTCTATCTCTTAGCAATTGTGAATAATGATACTATTACTATAGATGTACAGATTCTTGTTTTTAATTCTTTTGGAGTATATACTCAGAAATGGTCATCAGAAGTAGTCACCAGATCACATAGCATAATCCTTTTAATATGGTTAGATCAGTTTTGCTATTATTTAGTGGAAGGATTTAACATCTGTACTCATGAAGTATATTGGTCTGTAGTTTTCTTCTGATGTTTTTGTCTGACTTTGGTATCAAGGTAGTATTGGTCTCATAGAGTGAGTTAGGAAGTGTTTCTTGTCAGTCTCTTTCCTCCCTTCCCTTTCCTTCTCCCTCCTTCGCTTTCGTGAAGACTTTGAGACTGATCGGTGTTATTTTTCTTTAAATGATTGTTATAATTCACCAGTCAAGTCTGAGCTGGTTCTGTTTCTTTAGTTTGTTCTTATCTTTTATTTTTGCTGATAGTCTTGCAATTACTGATTTAACCTCGTTATCTATTATAGGTCTGTTCAGATTTTCTACTTCTTTTTGAGTTATTTTTTGGTAGTTTGTGTATTCTTAGGCATTTCCATTTCATTTAAAGTTCCCTGATTTATTTTTTATTTATTTATTTTTTTGTGCTGGGGATTGAACTCGGGCCCTTGTGCTCACTAGTCAAGCACTCTAACCACTGAGCTAAATCCCCAGCCCTCCTGATTTATTGTTATATAATTGTTCATACTTATTTTTTATAATACTTTTCATTTCTGTCAGATTGATAATGTTTCTGCCTTCACTCCATTTTAGTGATTTGAGTCTTCCTTTTTCCCTTGGTTGTTCTAGCTTAAGATTTGTCAGTTTGTCAGTCTTATCAAAGAACTAACTTCTAGTTCCATTGACTTTCCATATTGTTTCTTTATTCTCATATTTTATAGATCTCTGCTCTCATCGTTACTATTTCCATCTTTCTGCTCTTGATTTAGTTTTTTCTTTTTTCTAGTTCCAGCAAAAGTTTAGGTAATTGATTTGAGTTCTTTCTTCTTTTTATTTATTTTTTTTCTTTCTTTCTTCTTTTTAAATGTAGATGTTTAAAGGTTTTTATTTCTCTCCGAATACTTCCTAACTGTACCCTTTAAGTTTTGCTAATATTTTGTGTTTTTGTTTTTACTTACCTCAAAGCATTTGATAATTTGTCTTGTGATTTGTTCTCTGACTTGATTTAGAGTGTGTTACTTTCTTTGCACATTTATGAATTTTCCAAATTTCTTTCCATTGTTGATCTCTAGTTTTATTCCCCTGTGATCAGAGAAGATAATTTATATGATTTCATTTTTAAAAAGATATTGAGACTTGTTTTGTGGTAGAATATATGATCTGTCTTAGATGATATACCATGTACACCTGAGAATGTATTTACTGTTCTTGTAGGGTAGAGGGTTTCTGTATATATCTGTTAAATGCAGTTGGCATATAATGTGCATGTCTTTCACTGTTTTATCATTAAATTCACTTTGTCCATTTGTACTGTTCATTATTAAAAGTGGGATATTGATGCCTCCAGCTACTTTCCCCTCTATTTTTGCCAGTTTTTGTCTTATATATTTTGTTATACATTGTGAGGTTTATATATTCCTGATCTTTTTATGTTATGTGATGTCCTTCCTTGTTTTATGACTTTTTTTTTCCTCTTTCCTGGGGGACTGTGGGAAGTAGATGTTATTTCTGTTTTTAATGTTTAATAGAATTTGTCAGTGAAACCATTTGAGACTTTCTTTGTGAGAATATTTTCAGTTATTAACTTAAAAAGTAGATATAGGGCTACTTAGATATTACTGTTTTATACCATGTTAGTTTTGGTAATTTATATTTTCTCAAAGAATTTGAGTTATCAAATTATGAGAATAAAATTGTTCAGAACAATGTTACAATATTTTAACGTCCATAACAAAGTAATTTTTTTTTTTAATGCCTGTGCTAACTGCATGTGGCAGTGCCTAGCTGTAATCCTAGCTACTTGGGAGATTGAGGCAGGAAATGGACCACTTAGTGAGATCTTGTCTCAAAAATCAGGACTGGGAGTATAAGCCTCTGGTCGAGTGCATGCTGGTAGGCCCTGTGTTCAATTTTCTGTACTACATACTCCTCCCCCAATAGCAGGTGTTAGCATTAAAGAGAATACTTATGTAGTGTTGATTACGTGTCTTTCATTTTACAAATATTAACTCTATTTTTTTTTGTACTTCATACAATATTTGAGAGGTAGATAATAATATTACAGGTAAAGATACCAGCGTTAAACTGAGGGAACTTAGTAAGGTGCCTTGATTATGGAGCTGTTGTATGAAAGGCTTAAGTTGGTATCCTGACTCTTATTTTTAATATTGCCTCTCATAAATGACAGAGATACTGCTCCTGTTCTTATGGAATTGTGCTATTAGTCTCTTTAGAAATCATCTTTGCTCCTTTGTACCTTTGAGAGGGAGTATTTGTTTCTTATGTTCCTGATTAGCACTTGGAATTTTTCCCCATAATTACATCTGATGGCTAGACATAGTTGAGGTATTATTGTTAATACTTTTCTTCAGTCATGTAATATGTTGAAGGACTTTTGAAGCTTCCCTGGGAAGTTCACCACAATTTATAAGGTGAAACATTGTCTTTGTGGGAAACTGAAAATTTATTTTAAATTCACTTGCCTGAAAGGTTAGAGTTTACTTATGTGGAATTATATTTAACTTCTTAGAATCTTTGAAATTTAAAATTTACTCAGGTGTTTATATGTCATATTCAAAAGCAAACAGGATTATTGTGTACACAGATTTTTATTCTATTTTGATTACTTTATTAATTAATGTCTTTCAGGGTTATTTACATGCTCAGAAGAATATTCTTCAGGTGGATCAGAACTGTGTTCGTAATTCTTATGATGTCTTCTCTTTGCTACGGTAAGAAACCTAGAGTCTTCCTGAATTCTAAAGAATCTCATTTTGGATTTGTGACATTTCAGTATGAAAGAATGCATAGGAGCATCAGAAACTGTTACTTGGACTTAGCATTTTTTAGTGAAAGCCTCGTAAATTTTCTAGCTGTAATGATTTAAGTTTATCTCTTTCACAAAGTCTTTGGAAAACCACTTCTTTTCTCTGGACAGGAGAGAGCAGTTGGAAGCCAGTGATCTTAAAACAGGGACATAAGCTATATGCTGGTCTTCAGTACTCTAAAGAGCAGCAACCAGAAGTACAAAGTTTAGACTTATCCATATCTTAACAACCATACCATCACCAGACGAGCCTTCCAGTGACCTAAGTGTAGCTTAGAGTTTTGACCTGTGGTTCATTTTAAAAGATGTTTGGCAAGCCAAAGGAGTTTCGTATGAATCTGATGCTCTGAGCTTATATGCCTCATCTCTATATTTTTATGTCTGGGCTTAATTTTGAAAGATATAAAAATTTGGCTTTAATTTTAAATGTGGTAGATCATCAAGGACATTTTCCCAGGGGGCAAGCTACCAAAATAAATGCATTTCAAAATAAAGTTGACAGTGACACTCAACCTTTCTTCACCTAGTTCAGACAAATTACTCATTGAAATTTGTTTTTGGCAGTATTTTCCTAATCTTTATATGGCACATCATAAATTTCAGACCATTAGATATCCTTTATATGTCAGCTAAAAGATGAGTCCAAAAGGATAACTGAAGAAATGGTTATTTTATAAACATTTAAAATTGTCCTTTGTGAAACTTGACTCTTAGTACACATGATGATTAAGCATTTGAACACATGGATTGTATAAATTACTCTCAAGGGACAATGATTTTGACCAAAGTAACCACTTATTTTTTAGTGACTTTTTTTTTTTGAGGCACTAGGCATTGAACCAAGGAGGCTTTTGCACTGAGCTACATTTCCAGTTCCCCCTCTCTCGTCCCCCCACCCCACCTGTTTTGTTTGTTTTTCATTTTGAGGTAAGGTCTTACTAAAATAAGACCTTATCTTAATTTAAGATAAATTAAGGTAGATTCAAGCTGCTTCAGCTTGAATTTATGATTCTCCTGCCTCAGCCTCCCAGAGTACTGGAATTACAGGGGTGTGGCACCTCAGCCAGTTTGATGACTTTTGATTTCATATCTGAGAAGTACCTTCACCTTGACTGCTTAGGATGTATAATAGAATGGACAGAATCTAGTAACTGGAGGGTAGAGATAGAAAGCAGGAATTGTCAAAATATGCACATATTTTTGAGCCAGTTCAGCTTGGGATATACAGGAGATGAAGAATCGTTGGCTCTTGTGAAGCACTGCGCTGTAACAGAGAATGCTGTGGTTAACTTGACCCTGTCCCTGCCTTTAATCACCCCGATTTATCCTAATTCTTTGAACTTGTCTGATTTTTCCTAAAAGATGGAAGCAGTGATGTTACAAATTTCTATAAGCCTTTACGAGCATTTTCACCGGTTTTTGGGGGGAGTGCCAGGGATCGAGCCTGGCAAGCACTCTACTACTGAGCTAAATCTCCAACCCCTTACAGTTATTATTTTATGCTCTTAGACTCTTACGTTCTCACATCAGGGATTATAGCCTCTGTCTTAAGCATAGAAGTTGAGACCAAGAAGTATTGGATGGCTTATCTGTCTGAAGGTGAACAAGTACGAACCAGACTGGATACTGTTGGGAAGGTTTTCTGACAAGCATGTTTTGTAGATCCTTTTCATAGTCTCATCTTCCTTGACTGGTGGTTATACGGTGCACATGGCATAATGACTAATTTTCTGAAAAGCAATTTCCTTCATAAATGCAAACACATCAGGATTTGGTAGTTCTGAATTACTTAGCATTGATGATCTTGCAATGATTTGGTTCTTGGGTTTCATTTTTAAGGTATTTTCTAGAGTCCTCAGGTATGTTAGTAATTCCAATTACTTTGTTAACAGCGGTTTCCTTACTGTCACTGTGTAATTCATTTGTAGCTACTAACACAGGTATACTTTCTGAACTAGATCATGTGTCTCTTTATCAACCAAATTACCCGAACCCAGGTAGTTACTCTGGAACTAGACACTTTAAGGTATACTTTTGAAAATAAGTAAAATGGGCCTTTTTGTGCTAGTTCAGATATCAGAAACCAGTACCCATCATCTGCTTTATTAAATGCTCTTCTTTTCCCATAGTTTTGTTGTTGTTGTTGTTGTTGTTTTGTTTTGTTTTGTTTTTACCATGATAGATGTGAAGCGCTTACTGGGAAACTTACATGCCTATGACGTTCCTTGTTCATTGTTTCCTCTCTACCCAGGCAGTATTTTTCCTGGATTTAGTCATTTGAAACATATATACATTTTCCTGGGGGAAGGGGATAAAAAACGAATTGAGATGTTTTAGGTACATGTACCAACTCTGCACGAGGAATATGATCATTATGTACTGTAAACATGTACTAATAAAAAAAAGTAAAGGAAAAATATGTACACTTCCTTTCCTGATACTGTTTTGGTTTATAAAATTACTATCAGTTGATCTGTAATTTTATGTGAAAACAAAAAAAGGTAATAATTCAATGAAAAAAAATTTTATGTGAAAACACAAAGTCTGAATTTAGTATGGTTAGAAACAAAGGAGCTGAGTGAGTCATTCCCTTCCCTCCATCTAACTGTAAACATGAA
This sequence comes from Hystrix cristata, assembly GCA_004026905.1. Classification (NCBI taxonomy): domain Eukaryota; kingdom Metazoa; phylum Chordata; class Mammalia; order Rodentia; family Hystricidae; genus Hystrix; species Hystrix cristata. The sequence continues at coordinate 20,855 of PVJO010002327.1, forward strand.
TCAGTGGTTATTCCTGCTTCCATTGTCCTAAGAGAGGTAGAAAATAAAATGAGAGAAACTGAGGAGATTGCCAGGCCCTAGGTGAGAGCACAGGCGCAAAAGCACTGCTATCATGGGAGATTCAGTGGGAGGTACCTAAAGCAGAGGTGTCCGGCCTTTAAATTCTGAAAGCCTAAATTATTGGCCCCATTTTTCTGTTGTTGCTGCTGCTACCTTTGACCTGTGTGGGGTGCTTTTCTGTTGCTTAGGTACCTTTCTTGATCTGTGTTATACCTTTGTTGGTGTGGACTAGCCCTGAGCACAACTTCCTGTGATCTTCAATAAACGTAGCTACAGTACTTAGTACGTACTTCTGGGTGAACACTTGACAGTTCTTTGCTTGTCATTCACAAGAACCTGGACTATTATTGGCCCATTCAGCTGCAACAAATTCTTTAAAATGTCTCAACTCCAAAATTCTCAATGCTGGCTGGAGTCACGATGAGAATCCAGGTCTCCTGATTCTGTTTTTTTGAGAGTATTTTCTAGTTAATAACTATTATTTACTGTTGTACCACTAGAATGCATATATTCCCTCTACTTGAGAGGGTTTTGGATCACTTAAAACCAGGACATTGAACTCCTTCATGTGGATGTGTTGTGCTGTTTTACAGGGAAACAATTATCTGAGATTCATTCTTCAATTTTTTTAAGGTTCTATAAATGTTAATTTTTTATTTTAGTTTATTAGTACATATGTGTAGTACATAATATTTACATTCCTTGTAGGAAGTTGGTACATGTACATAACCCACTTGATTCCTTTTCTCATTCCCTTCCCCTTCCCTCCCTCCTACGTCTGTTGACCCATAGTTAAGTATTTAGTCTCATTTCAGTGTTGCCAAAGTATTAGTAGGTCTTTCCAAATTTACATTTAATATGTGTGATGGTAGTTGAACTTTTGCTTCTTAACCCTTGGAAAATCTTGTATTAAAG